>CM055906.1:5130030-5132530 GCA_029582155.1 Panopea generosa
TTTTAGTCGATATGTGCGCTAATGCATGTTCAAGCGACTGCATATCTTATGAAACAATATTTCCAGCCATTAAATGAAACACGTGATCTTTTAGATTTGTCATATTAGTTTGCATATTGTAGATGTTGTTTCATCTTGGAACGAGTCCGATTGACGAAATGAAAGTCGTCAAGCAGATGTATGTGCTGTCAAATTTTAGACTGGAGATTGCATGCTTATTTTACCACTCTGGTTAAACCATGATTGGCGTACGTTACATACCAAATCATTCGTATTTCATTTATTAATTATAATGATATGTTTTGTATTCATACTGAAAAATAACTATAGTTTTAAGACATAGATAGCGATTTTCCTGATATAAAGCTGTTGCCTTTAAAAGAAACTATTTTATGTCCGCGCATTATAGGAAGTCACGTGATTTCCACCAACGAGGTTAAAGACAGAACCACGTATTTTTCTCAATCAAAATACACCGTGAAAACGAGACATTTATTTTTTATGTTGTTTTATGGGTTTTTTCCAAACTATTGGTTGGGTGGCCGGAACAAAATCAAAATCAAAATTAAAATAAAAAAAAAGAAAAGTAATTTACGGAAGAAAAATGAATTCAAATGTTTACAGTTTCTAATTTTCACGAGCCAATCCGCCTACTTATACATTTCTGAGGTATTTTCATTCGTCAAGGAAATATTTCGTTTTATTTTTTTCAAAAATGAATAACAATGTATTTAAAAAATATTAATCTGACAGTTTTTCACAAATGACAGAACTACATGGACTTTAGATTCCGTAATCCATTTAATAAAAATACGTTATTTTCTATTCCAAATTAATTTCCGACTGTAATGTGATAATATGCCCTGTGTATCAGCAGATAATTGAGTCACTGGTATCAGCATGTACTACGAATGGATGATGATATGAGCCGGTTCCGTGGAGCTCAGCATTTTAAACAATTTCATTTGGTCTTTAGCTAATGTAACAACTCCTGTGAGATCCAACTTCTCGTCTGGAACCCTCAGGTACCGAGTCTTGTTCATGTCTTTCCAAAGGGCCTGTCCTCGCTCATTATACTCTTCTTCCGAGGTAAATGTTCTGTTAAAATCATACTGACGGGTCATTCTACCGCGCCGACGACTATGTGACATGACGACATCTTCATCGTCATTCCCGACGTCGTCGTTGTGTAATCCAATAGGAATAAATGGGACGTCAAACTTGGCAGGCGGGTTTGAAGCAAGATATGAATCTACTTTACCTATGAATTCATTTTTCCGCTTTTCTAAATTGGAATAAAATAAATTTTCTTCTTGCAAAAGTTCAACGCGTCTCTCCTCGAATAAGTCCGTACCAAGATTGCTTTCAATTGAATCGTCTGCAGTCACAAAAGACGGTTTTGTATCACGTGCTGATCTGCTAGATGTTAAAACCGTTATTTCCCTCTCGACGGCCTCGTGAGAAGAAAACGGTGCGTGTGAAGCACTGTTACCGTTAGTATTAGTATTAGGCCGAGGTGAAGTGTTTGATTTGAATGATACTTTCGACTTTTCTCTTTCAACACCACCTGCAGATGTTGACGGTCTGCTTTTCTGTTGAGCTTTTATATTTTGGTTTTCATCAAGGTCTGCGGGAGCAGCACTTAGAGGTCGAATTGTGATACCTTCAATTGAATTTCGTCTCACGTTTCCGTCCGGCGTTGGGGCGTCTATAAATACACCCGTTACCGAGTTGCTTCTTTTCCTTAAATTGTTTTCAGTATTGGATCTGTTTTGTAAAAGTTTGTCATTTTCAAGGCATGGGCGTTTTGATGAAGCACTTTTTGCGCGTTTCATGTTTTCAGGATATAGTTTAAGTCGTCTGGCCGCCGCTGCAATTTTCATTGCTGCGTTCAGATTAAACGTGTTCGGAGGTTTTAATTTTCCCTCCATCTCCATTTGTTTCAGCATAGTTATCTCGTCCGGATCAAGATTTGATTTTATTTTTGACACTTTTTCTTTCAGATGACGGTATTTTGATTTTTCAGTTCTTAAATGAAGATCCAGAACATTTCGCGAGAACTTCTTCTCAAGATCTAATGTACCAAATGTTTTAGCGAGAACTCGGTCCTCCTTCTGGTTCAACGTCATTGCCTTCAGCACTTTCTCCGATGTCAGTTTCCTGTTCGACATGTTCATTTGGTTCACAAAGTGTTCACGACGTGTCTGAAAAGATAAACAAACAAAAACGTTTATTGATATTTTTACAAATATGCTATGAGAGCGTAAGGTTGCAAGTGCGTATATATCTGTAACTAAGAGAACAGTCAATATATTTTTTAGTAATTTGAATAATAGAATACTGGAATTACGTCTCATTGAACACTTTGCTTTCTATTTGAGACTGTTAATTTTAAATCGGTTTCATTTAGTTGCCATCATTGGAAAAAAACTGCATTAGCTACTCAACAACACAGTCACGTGTAGCTAACAAGTTCTAGATGACAGACGGGTAACAAGTC